>CM038481.1:9123761-9142144 GCA_021464305.1 Kandelia obovata
AAATTCCTGCAATAAAGCAACAACAACACTAAGCAAAGATGAGTCAAATTTGTTAGTGTTAAAATAAGCCTCTTTGTACAAAAATAGGATCACAAACTGATTGGTATAGAATGCTCTTTTGACATCGCTTTCTTTTGCATAGAAACTCTCCTTTTTCTTCTCTTTTTCTTGTGTACCCATTTTTTTTTCTCTTTTCTCTTTTATCAATCTTTTTTTTCGGTTCACTCTCATTTTTAATCCTTAATTGATCCTCATAAGCTTGTTGAGGTGATAAGGGTACAAGAGTGACGAGTTTTTCATTTATTACAAAAGAGTATCGATTCTTGAAGTCGTCATGCATAACTCGTCTGTCAAATTGTCATGGTCTTTCTAGTAGAATATGACCCGCATGCATATGTACAACGTCACATAAAACTTCATCGTGGTACCTTCCGATAGAAAATGATATAAGAACTCGCTCATTTACCTTGACTTCACCATTCTCATTCAACCACTGAAATTTATATGACCTAAGATGCTTCATAGTATGTAAATTCAGTTTCTCAACCATAGTTTTACTAGCAACATTAGTGCAACTCCCACCATCAATAATCATACTACATACCTTATCCTTGATCAGACACCTTGTCTGAAAGATGTTATCTTATTGCACCTCATTTTCTTTGTTTACTTGCATATTCAATGCTCACCTTGTGACAAGAGCTACACCATTAACTGGATACTCCTCTCCATCACTTTCAGCCTTCGATGATGTCAAAGAATCATCATCTGATTCATTTTCAGTTTCCACATCTCCATTACTTCACAAGATCATTGCACGCTTATTTGGACATTGAAATGCAATGTGACCCCTGCCCAAACACTTAAAACATTTAACATCTCTATTTCTACTTGCTTGGAGTTCGAAATTACCTGCCTCATTGCTAGAACCCACATTCTTTTGCTTGGATAGCTCGGCTTTGGACTTGTAATTGGTCATATCGTCCCTTTCACTCTGATTTGGCTTCCAAGACGAGGTAGAAATTGAATTTTGGACAAACTGTGTGGAACCCTTTCGTTTAAGTTGCCTTTCAACTTTCATTGCCACTGTCTCTTATACACATCTAGATGTGTATAAGAGACAGTTATAAGACATGGTGCACATGGCAATGAAAGTTGAAAGGCAACTTAAACGAAAGGATTCCACACAGTTTGTCCAAAATTCAATTTCTACCTCGTCTTGGAAGCCAAATCAGAGTGAAGGGGACGATATGACCAATTACAAGTCCAAAGCCGAGCTATCCAAGCAAAAGAATGTGGGTTCTAGCAATGAGGCAGGTAATTTCGAACTCCAAGCAAGTAGAAATAGAGCTGTCTCTTATACACATCTAGATGTGTATAAGAGACAGCTTCTTCTCTCATTCTAGGTATACATTAGGATCATTTTTACCTTGGAATGGAGGAATTGTCAATTTAATAATTCCCAAATTATGGTCATAGGTGCCTTGTCTCCCAAATTCTCTTTGATCCCTTCTATTGTTAAGAGTTCTAACCACAGTAGTTTGATCATGAAATTCATCATCGTCTACATCATTTTCATGCTCATGGGCACGTCTCAACTGCCTTCTTGCTCTGGGAGCCTCATATTCCCCATGCCTCATTTGTAACTCTGTTATTGTATTAGCTTGCTCCTCCATCCTCTCCCGCATATCATCAAATCTGGTATTCATGCGCTTAAATTGTTGTTGTATAGCTTTGATCATGAAGGACACATCATCAGCTCCCTCCTGAGCTGCACCTTTGTCTTTGGATGTCATAGTATTAGTTTTACACAAAATAATTAAGGTATCTCACAGAACGCTCCCTCACGTGTTTCACTCAAAAGATGATGTCACACTCCCTCGTGTTTACACTCCTGATAGCTTTTCCTTTATATGAACTTTCTCTCTTGCCTTTTACCACTCAGATTTTCCCTTTCAGTTCTATAATGAACTAAACAACATAAATCAAGAGTATTGATTCTGAACAAAATATGACAAATGACATAGAATTGAACAATTTGGAGAATAAGGAATTAAAAGGGAAAAAGGATATCAAAGCAAACAAATTTAATGAACTAAACTCACAAAATTCAAGACTTGATTAGTTAATCCTTGCTTCTTCTTTCTTTTCTTTTTCTTTCTTTTTTTTTCGTTGATCTTTTTTTTTTGGACTAACGTGAAATAACTGTAAAATACTTACATGCCATAATTGGAATTGGAATTGTCACATTTGTGAGCTTAACAAACAAACAAAGGGAGAAGGATTGCAAACAAACAGATTTGTGTGTTTGAATGGTAATACACAAACTGAATCGAAATAAATGAATCACAAGGTAGAAAATTGAAGGGTGAATGAGTTCAACCTGATTTAAAAACAGGCTCTGATACCTACTGATGCGGAAAACCCCAAGGGACCCAACACACACAATGACTTAAAGATGAACCAGGAAAGCTAAATCAGAGTTAAATAACACAAACCCTAGACCCAACATGTGAAGGAACACGAACCTAGGATTTTTAAGAAAGATATAGACGCTACACTCTAGAACAGAAAGGAATTGAGAGTGATAAGTCGATTGGAACGCCACAAGAAGAAGTACCTCTTGATAAGTTCTTTAGTTCTCAAAAGAACCGAGGGAGAAAACCCTTACTTTCTATTTCACTCAAAGTTGTATATCATTTAGAGCTTACAAGGGGTGTCTATTTATAGACAAAGATAGCAATCCTAAACATGAACAAATTCCTACTTAGGACAAATCATTATTTTGAGAAATTTGTAACAATGGAAAAATTCCACAACAGAGAATACACTCCTATTTAGGAGTGAGTGCTATTGCTTAATACGGGCCATTAAGTACTCCAATGATATTAATTAGACCTCTACTCTTTGTTAAACATGAATTCGCACCATTTGAAGTCTGGTGGGCCTGAATGTCCTTAATCAGCCCATTTAGTGCTTCTTTAATTGTTTTGGATCTAGCTCGTATTATTGGGTCTTTTGGAATGTGAAATGGACCTTTTGCATCCATTGGAGCCTTCCAGTTATCATCTCTACGGTTCACATCATTAGCTTGTGTTATTAAACCTCTTGTATCCATTGGAGCTTTTCAGTCATAATCGTTATGGTTATCATCAGTAACGGTCTGCCTCTTGCACTTGTTATAATTTCTGGTTGGAAAACACCCCAGGAGTGGAGATATGCTCTCAATGTCTTGAGAAGCTCTGCCTCAGAATTTGAAGATGTGGAGGTTAAGGTATTCTCAAAATTGAAGTTTAGCTTTGATCATTTGCCCAATGATATGGCTAGATCTTGCTTTTTATACTGTTCTTTGTTTTTTGAAGATTACAAAATTATAAAAGAAGATTTAATTGATCATTGGATTTGTGAAAGATTGATAAAAGCACAGCAGTATGGAATTCACCTTCGTGATAAGGGATACTATGATATTGGCAATCTCGTTCGAGCCTGTCTCTTAGAGGAAGGGGAAGATGTAGGAGGAGAGTACGTGAGAATGCATGATGTGATACGTGACATGCCTTTATGGATTGCAAGGAGCCATGAAGATGCAAGGGAAAGGTTTTTTGTGAAAGCAGGTGTTCAATTAATTAGAGTACCAAAGGTGGGAGAATGGCAAGGGGTGAAAAGAATGTCTTTGATGGAAAACAAGATCAAGACGATAGAGGAAGCACCTGTGAGTCCTAATCTCTCCACACTGTTTCTCTGTGGCAATCGTCTTGTCTCGATACAAGATGACTTCTTCCAGTTTATGAATGCATTAACGGTTCTAGATCTGTCCCGGACACATTTGGAGGAATTGCCATTAGGAATTACTAATTTGGTTTCGCTTCACTCTCTTAATCTGTGCCATACAAGTATAATGGAGTTGAAGAGGCTGATGAAACTCAAATGTCTGAATATTGAGTACACCTTCTATTTGGTCAAAATACCTAGTAACTTGCTCTCAAGCCTAAAGATGCGGCAAATTTTGAGGATGATTGGATGTGCGTATTTCAGACATAGAGAGGAAGAGGGAAGTCAAGTGCTTGCAGAGGAAGTTTCACATTTGGAGCATTTAAGTGTGTTGAGCGTCACAGTGTGCGATACTGCTACTCGCCAACAATTACCAAGTTGCATTCATGCTGTAGAGCTCAGACACTTCAGTTAGTGCAGAATTCCTTGATATTTCCTTATTGACAGAAAGGGAAACGAGGAAACTACGTGTCAGTGATTGCAATGCACTGCGAGAGTTTAATGTTAGGTCTATGAGAGGAGGAGAAGCACAAGCAACTAGTAGTATGTACACCTCAACAATCATAAGGGAGCGAAGCTTCGACAGCCTTCGATTAGCAAACTTTGTAAGTTGCCATCATTTGCTGCACTTGACGTGGCTAATTCTCGCTCCAAATTTGAGAAGTCTGGTAGTCGGGTGCCGAAGCACGACAGAAATAATCAGCGATGAAAAATTGCGGGAAATTCCAGAAGCAGGTGGAAATCGAAACCTATTTGGTAAACTCGAATTTCTCCAATTAGATGATGCACCTAATCTAAAAAGCATATACCGGGAAGCTCTACCCTTTTCATCTCTGAGGAGGATCGAAGTGTGGGATTGCTTAAGCCTTAAGAGGCTTCCGCTCAACTCCAACAGTGCAAAGGATTGCAAACTCGTCATCGAAGGAAATGTAAGTTGGTGGTACGACGTTGAGTGGGAGGACGAAGCTACTAAATCCACCTTCCTGCCTTGCTTTCAAAGTTGACCATAGTTGGAGCCCCACTCTTGATTTGGGTCAATTGTACTGCACTCTTTCCTTTTTCATTAATAAGCAGAAACCCTCCAAAATGCAAAATTCCAAAATTTTAATCTGTCTCTGATTGCTCTCTCTCTCTGGGTCTGAGTTTGGGCCTGTGCGGAGATTTTTTTGGTGAAATTACGAGTTATGCCCCTGCTCCCTTCTCCTCCCCCTTCCGCCTCCTACTCTCTGGCCCTCTGCTTTCACCGCGACCTGCGCCTCCCTCCTCCGCCAACTCCAGGTGGCACCGACTCTCGCGCCTCCTCCTTTTTCATTTTCCCAACAAGAAAGTAGGTCGTAGCAGGGAAACGTATGAAACCAACGGAAGCAGTGGGTCAGAGGGAAGAGGCATGTGCATTTATCCAACACTTGGAGATATTTATGGTTCGATAACCCCAAAAATTTAATTAAATTAAAATAATAGTTCTACCATTTGTAGAAATCAAAATTGAACTAGTTTTCTTTAGGTAATTAATCGAGAGTTTTTTTCTTTAGGTAATCAATCGAAAGTTTTAATCTTTTTTTACGCTAGTTTGTAAAGATGGAGACGCAGAGTGTAGTGGTTTAGAAATCTGGAGTTGCACAAATGTTTCCTTCGCTGCATTCTCTGTTCTGAAAGATAAAGTTTTCTGGTTTCTTACAATGATAATTTGCAAGTTTGTTTCTTCGGTGCAATATTCTACAATATATATCCAAACATCAATGCATGATTGCATCCCAACTATGTCAGCACAGATTGTGTGCTTCTTCTGAGTTTCACACATTTGGTCAGTCCAATTCCAAGGAGCAGTTAAAGAGGGGAAGAGCGAGGGAGGGAGAGTGCCTGTGATCCGTTGAGAAGCTCTTTACTTTCGTATTACATTGCCTAACACGGAAGGTGGTGGAGCCAAAGAAAAAAAAAATGATTGATGAGGGAGTATTAGAGAATGTCAGTGCCATTTTTGGATTGCATGTTGACCCTAAATTACCACTGGGTGAAGTTGCCTCCAGACCTGGTCCTCTACTGGCTGGTAGTGGCTTCTTTGAAGCATCAATAAGTCATTTATTCAACAACGTATACTTCTGACCCTTGTTATATGCTAATCTGAAAACGATGTATAGAAAGTTTACTTGCTGAAAAAGAAAACAATTACTGTTTCTTTTCAGTGGGAAGGATGCATTCCATTTTTTTCCTCTTTCAGTTTAGTCTTTATGTTCTTGCCTATCTTCCTGTATGTAACAGAACATCATTAGCCCACCCATTTCTACTTTTACTGAACATATTAAAAATATTGGCCATCTCATGCAACTTTCTCTTTCATTAGGGTTAAGTACAATTTTCCTTGTGATTGCTAACCAGGCATTCTCAATGCTAAGGCTTCTGTTCTCACTTTGCTGGGGTCAATATGTCGTATATTAGAAGTAGTGAGAAAATGCCCCAGATTTTTCTGTGGCCTGCCTGGCTTGTACATACATCGGCTCTGATGTTCGAGAAATCAACTCTTGCGACAAGCCCCCAATTGACTCGTGTTTCACAATCCAAGAAGGTGACAAGAAATGATACACCCAGTAAGTACACTTATCTCACCACGAATTTAAGCGTGCTTCGTGATTGGATCAGAATGGACGGATAAGACATCAGGGGAAGTTATGGTAAACGAGCAAGTATTTGTAAGACTGAAGTTTATCATCTCATTAGTTCTTACCAGTTTAGAGCAGACCATTTAACGTGTAATTGGAGTTGAAGTTTATGATTTGTTCCTGTGTATAATACCTCAGATTTTTATTGATAAGATACAATTTTGGTTTCTTTATTGGTTTTGTTTGTTGCTTCATTGGTATGGTGCTGCAAATGTGAACTGTATAGATACCATTTGTGTTGAGAGCCCCGACATTAGGTACTTGAAGTTTTGCACTAGAATCCATTGACTTAAACCACATAACCATTTGCTTTCTTAGATGGAGAAGAGAACAGTTGGCTTGTCAAACCCATATTTATTTATGTATTGCCTGGTTTATCTGAGGTATAACTTGCAGGTTGTGACAGTTGCAAAATTCCAAGGAGGTGGTGCATTTAATGTTGCTCCAGATTCTGTTACAATCGGTGGTACCGTCCGAGCTGTTTCAAAACAAAGCTTTATGCAACCCAGGGAGAATTGAGGAGGCATTGTCTTTGATTTCAGCATTATGATAACTATGCTGCGTATTCTGTTTAGTGTAGACATATTTTCGTATGTTATTTGTTTCAGCCGTACAATGACTAAGCTATGACTTCCCTTAATTTGATTCTTGGTTACTCATTGAGCCAATTTGTTTGTTGCAGCCCGGATCAGATCGAACTTTCATCTGGGCATGCATTTCTTTTTTCAACTCGAAATGTTTCCCTTCTGTTTCTTTAGCTTGCCATGTTGTCCACTTTGCTGTGTCCCTTGCCTTTGTACTTTTTTCTTTTTAACTTTTTGTGGAGCTAAGATCCTGTATTATTTTTATGATTAAATTACTGCACGATCATCAGGCCTATTTTGCTTGAATAACAGATTATCACAGGGCAAGCTGCGGTACAGAGATGTAAAGCAATCGTTAATTTCCATGAGAAAGAGAACTCACTTTTCCCTCCTACTGTAAATGACGAGGACTTGCATGAGCACTTCCAGAGTTGTTGCTGGAGATGTGCCCAGAGATAATAAAGTTAAAGATATGCAGCCATTGATGGGGGCTGAAGACTTTTCCTTTTACCAAGAGGTTATGCCTGCACGCATTTTCTTTCATGGAATGCAGGATGCAACACAGAAAAAGCTTGAATTTACTCATACGCCCTATTTTGAAGTCAATGAAGATGCATTTCCTTATGGTGCCGCACTTCGTGCATCATTGGGTGCAAGGTTTCTTCTTGAATTGCAACCAGAAACCCCTTCACTGCTACAAAAATCTTCGCCAGGGCATAAACGTTATGATGAACTTTGAGGTTCCTTCACATGAACTTCACAACTTATCCAGCTTCTTATTCCCCAAAGGCTTTGTTTAACAGCTTAACCATATCTTTTGTGCAGGGACACCAACTAAATGGGTGTTTTGGGTACATCTGGCCTCTAAACTGTAGAATTTAGGAGATAATCATATATATGACGAATATGCCTACTTTATCTTGTAGTTTAGTAGTTTTTATTTACTAAATATTCTTTCATTTGAGGTATTTGCGTTTTGCATGACATATTAACTCTTAAGAAGCCATCTCCGTAAATGAGACAAAAAATTAAAAGGATGGCAACAGATAATTTAAGAACACAGAAATTAATCTTTTTAAGTGTATATAGAAAGTGTCTATAAATTTTAATACTTTGACATTTATATTTATAGATCCCCACAACCTCATATATTCTAATAAAAACTTATTATCATAGAGTTAGTTCAACATTTAGTCACTTTGTACGTAGATATGAATTAAATAAAGTTTAAAAAATTTCAAAGAACTCAAGAGAGCAAGTAAGAGGCTCAGAAATGAGAGAATGAAAGTATGTATAAGTGATTAACAATATGGATAAACTTTACTATTAAGAGTTGATTTTACAAATGGGAGAAATAAGATATTTTTAATTGCTTCTTCTCCTCAATATGTGACTGCAATTGTTTATTCTATATCTAAATATTTACAATGAAACATTATAGATAGATACACTTAAACATATTTTTAGAATTCTCCTTATCTTGGGTTGGGGCATCAATCGGGCTAGCATTTAACAAGTAGACTGACAACATACTTGGGCAGCCCGTGACACCCTTCCCCACCTATTCTCGTGACGTCCTCGTCGCTTTTTTATCCTTATATCGTTAAATGAAATCTTCAAACTGCCAAAGTAGGTCCTCTCGTTCTCAACTAACCTTTTCATCTGACAAATATTTTTATTTCACCAAGTACTCAGTGTAGTTAGGAACTCTCCTTTTTTGGATCACTCTATCAGAAAGGATACATTTCACCTTCTTGTCGAATTTGGTGACCACAACAATTGGTGCGCATTTGGACTTACTTCGACTAGAATCCTCATTGTCCCCATGAAAAAGCTTTAAAAGACTTACATGAAAGACATTATGGATCTTGAGCTTTGATGAGAGTTGGACTTGATAGATAACCTTTCCTACACACTTGACAATAGGAAATGATCTTTCGTACCTCTTTACCAAGCCCTTGGGCATCAACTTTTCTATTACCAAGTCTCCTTCCGTATACTCCTTTGGGTGTCGCTTTCTGTCAGTCCACTTCTTAATCCGTTTGGTGCTTTGTCAAGACAAGTCCTGATGATGTCTGCCTCTTTATTTCATTCTTTTGCAAACTTATATGTAGAAGGATTATTTCTTGTATAGGCAGAAGCAACTGCATTTAGAGTTAGGAGTTGTTGTCTCATGACAATCTCGAAAGGGCTTTTACTTATTGCCTTGCTTTTTTGCAGATTGTAGAAGAATTGGGCAATGTCGAGCAACTTTGTCCAATGTCGTTGATGGGCACTAACATAATGCCTAAAATTTTGCTCCAGCGAGACATTCAACCACTCTGTTTGCTTGTCACTCTGTGGATGAAAACTTATTGAGAAGTTCAAATCAGTCTCTAATAGTTTGAATAGTTCACGCCAGAACTTACCCGTAAAACTAGGATCTCTACCACTGATTATATCTTTGGGAACGCCTCATAACTTCACCACGTTCTTGAAGAACAAGCGAGTGGCTTTATCCATCTTGCAGTTAACAGCTGGAATGAAGGTATTATACTTGCTGAATCGATCAACAACTACCATAATACTTCCAAATCCATCGGACTTGGGTAAGGTAATGATAAAGTCCATCGAGAAACTTTCCCAAGGTTTTTCGAAAATGGGTAGTGGCTCTAATAAACCAACTAAATGTTGTTGTTCTACATTATCTTATTAGCAAACAAGGCAAGTTCAAACATAGGTCTCGACATCTGCATGCATTTGGGGCCAGTAATAGTATTATCGAACAAGTGCAAGGGTTTGTGTTATACTTAGGTGACCAGCCCATAAGGAATCATGACATTCCTTAAGGATTTTTTTCCTCAAGTTTCCTCACTTCAGCACGAATACTTGGTTGCCAATGATTGTTAGGACTCCTTCGTCCAACCAGAATCGGTGAGTCTTCCCCTTACTAGCCAATTTCAGTAGGTTCTTGGCCAATGTGTCCTGCATTGTACCCTCCTTGGCAGTTAGTCCCGCCTTTCGGTTCAGTGCATCAGTAACAACATTGGCTTGTCCTGACTTATAACACAATGCGTAGTCAAATTCTGCCAAGAAGTTTTACCAACGAGGTTATTTTGGGCTGAGTTTCTTCTGTGTTTGGAAATAGCTCGTAGTAAAATTATCGGTCATGACCATGAACTTACTTTCAAGTAAATAGTGTCTCCAGATGTGTAAGCAGTGGATGATGACGATCATCTCTTTGTCTTGGATGGTATACTCTCTCTGTGCTATTTAACTTATGACTTTTATAGGCAATGAGATGCTTATCTTGAATCAAGACTCCCTCGATGGCAAAGTCAGATGCATCGGTGTAGACTTCGAAAAGTTTTTCATAGTCTGGTAGCACTGCAACAGGTTCATCAGAGATTGCTTGTTTTAATCTCTCAAAGGAAACTTGGTATTTTGTTGACTAATGTCATGTGTTGTCCTTTTTTAGCAAGTCGGTTAAAGGTGTAGATGTAGTAGAATATCCCTTAATAAACCAACAGTAATAGTTGACAAGTTCTAGAAAAGATCACAATTCTGGGATTTTAGTTGACAACTTTCATGCTTGTATGACTTGCACATTTGCTGGATCCATCATCAACCTACCATCCTTGATCTTGTGGCCAAGGAAGTCTACATCTTACTTGACGAATGAGCACTTCTCCTTCTTAACGTATAACTCATTTTCTTTGAGAATTTGGAAGACTTATTTGAGATGATCAACATGCTCCTCAAAAGTGTTGTTGTAGACAACAATATCATCCAAAAAAACTACTACGAATTTGTCAAGAAAAGGATGAAATACCTTATTCATAAGGGTGCAAAACGTAGCAAGCGCGTTGGTGAGACCAAAAAGCATGACTAGAAACTCAAAAACTTCGTAACGTGTCACACAAGTTATCTTTAGTTTGTCACCTTGGGCAATGTGAACTTTGTAGTAGCCCAATCGCAAGTCTAACTTGATGAAGTAACTCGTCTTTCCTAGTTGGTCGAAAAGATTAGCTATCAAGAGTATTGGATACTTGTTCTTAATAGTGACCTTATTTAAGAGTCGGTAGTCGATACACATGTGCAACGAACCATCTTTCTATTTTTGAAAAAGGACTGAAGCACCAAAAGAGGCTTTTGATGGTCGAATGTAGCTTGATTATGTCAAGTCTTAGAGTTGCTTCCTCAATTTAGTGAACTCGGGGGGTGTCATACGATAAAAGGTCATGGTAGGAGGTTTGACACCAAGTTTCAGTTCAATATGGTGATCCACATCTCATCTAGGAGGCAGTTTCTTTGGCAGCTTAGGAGACATTATATCCTTGAACTTGGCAAGGACATCTTGGATGGATTGGGGTAAGGTAGGGGTAGGTGCTTCTACGTCTTTCCCATCGATGAGTTCCCTTATGGTAGTAACGTAGCTCTCGCCCGACTTGAGACCCTGTTTGAATTACATGACAGAAATTATTGATGATCTTGACTTTTCCATTCTTTTCAAGGGAATCACTCAAATCTTGCACGTATTGAGTATCACACGAGAACTTGAGATAAGAATTGGAAAAACTAATACTTTGCAAAAAAATGCAAGACTTAGTAGTACTTTAAGATCATCCATAAGAACGATAGTAAAGTCTAACTTACCTGCCCAAACTTCGGTTCGGACTACTACTCCTTACGCTACACCTTGTACAGGGTTTACCTTCGAATTGACAGTTTTAATGGTATTATTCCCCTTTTCAAGTTTG
The DNA here is from genome assembly GCA_021464305.1 of Kandelia obovata. Lineage (NCBI taxonomy): Eukaryota > Viridiplantae > Streptophyta > Magnoliopsida > Malpighiales > Rhizophoraceae > Kandelia > Kandelia obovata. The sequence continues at coordinate 9,135,513 of CM038481.1, forward strand.
AGGTATAGACGTTCGACTTATTGTACGTCTATTAAGTTATGCATTGCTCTTGTGTCTAACATTGCACATGCAGTTTTACCTTCGATGTCAACATCTGCGTACAATAATCCCTTCTTTTTGGGGACTGTTGAAGAGAAAAGTTTGGACAGATTAACCAATTGTTGAATAACTCTCATGTCGGGTTGAGACTCTTCCTTGCATTTCTCTTTGTTAAGTTCCATCATCATGATATTCATTGCCCTACAGTTGGGGCAATCCTTCACACAATATTGTTCATCACAAATGAAGTAAGGCCTTAGGGAATTGCATCACAACTCCCATAATCTCAAAGTATTGTTCAAGACTGAAAAAAAAGTTTTTCACAATAATAGCGTTGTGGGTGTCGTTGTACATGGTAGGTTTAGGGACCTTCAAACCATGGACAACAGTGGCGTGACTTTATCTTCCTACGAAAGTTGTGAATCTCTCCTTCCACGAATTTATGTAGGTTAGACAACTCTTGATGACCAAGATATTCAATTATAAACCTAATAGACCTTATAATTTCAGTATTCTCGTAGATCAAGTTGTCGACTTGATCGCTGAGATCACCTACAACCGAATTCACGTTAGTGATACTCCTTTCTAAGTCAATAACATGAGACTTAATCGATTCCTTAGTTAGAACTTTGAATTTGCTACATTTAGTAAGGACACGTTATTCCTCTAGTCTACAAACTCGTTAGGTTTTGATCGTGCTAATCTACGTAACACTTAATCACTTTTGTGGGTAGAGATTAACTAAGTATTGAAGAGTTTTTAAAAATTCAAGATAACAAATGAAAGACTTAAAAATGAGAAAAGAAAAATAGGTACAATTGTTTAGCAATGTGAATAAATTTTACTATTGAAAAGTGATTTTACAAATAAAAAAAATAAAATATTTATAATTATTTTTTTTCTTTAATAAATAATTATAATTATTTATTTTAAAAAAATTTATAAAATATTTTAGAGTATAATTATTTTAATATATTTATAATAAAATATTTTAAATATGTATATTTAAATATATTTTTAAAATTTTTTTTATCTTAAATTATACATAAATTAAGTTAATATTTAATAAGCTGAAAACACATTTATATACAGTATGCTTATGTCAGTAACAAAAAACTTTGGATGCTGTGCCTAATAAATGATCTAAAGCACTTGGGGGCAAACTTCCTTGCCAAAAGCGCACGGGCATTGATTGTTATAAGTGCATTGCAGTCCCTACAAAATCCTCTTGAAGAACTCCTCACTGATATCAGCACCTCCGAAGGTAGCCCGGTGCGCACCGCCCCTCGACCAGTCTGTCCAAGTAAGAGTCCGGTTTGCTAAGAGATGTGCAGAATTTATGGTCAGCATTGTTTGGAAGTAGTGCTCATCCACATAACATGCTGGCCGGCAGAACTCTTTGAACTTTGGATGGTAAGTAGAGTCCTTGACAATACTGATTGTGAGTTCCCGGTTGATTTCAAACCACTGAGACCCTTTACGCCACTGTTCAAGTGTGACCTCAGGTTGCATATTCCAATTGTATCGTTCTCTGCCATTCGGATCAGGTTCATGAAATGAACCCATAAAGCTGTATCGCGATCATGATATATAGCGGTAAATGATGCTGAAATTTTGGAGAGGAATGCACGACTCTGGCAACAAGATGAACCACTCGTTGGGATATCCTGCAATGCATTTGAAAGGAGCCTCCTCTCGGCATCACACATATTCATCATTCCCCACTCAGCCACCTGCAAAGAACCATTGCACAGATGAGCCGAATTCCAATCAAGGGAGGATACAATTATAATGACAGACAGTAGTAGCCATTAAGGCAACAGTTCCAGCTACATAAAAACATCACCATTTGCCAACTTATGTAAATTACATGCAACACAATTAAGTATGTCACAACCGAGAATTCTCAATATGCACATACATAAAACTCGAAATCTAAAAGAAACTTTTAGTGTCTCCGGTAACAACAGCGAAAAGAAATGTTTCAAGGTTTACAACAGTAGAATACATGCTTTTGTATTACAACATAATAACTCTCCAGGTTTCTTTGCTTGACAAGAGATCTCTATGTTCTGTATTGTCCCCATACATCCCCACAACTTTTGGATCCTACCTGTGTGGCAATGAACATTCTTATGCATTTTCACGCAACTTTTTAGATTTCTTTTCAAATGCAAAGAAAACAAACAAGAACATAATAGAATATAAACAAAGATCAGTAATGGTTATGCGTAGTTAAAATAGGAACCGAAGAAGTCTAGTTAAAAATACTAAATTATTGAGTCACAAGTCTTGCACATACTTCAAAAGCCAGCAACAGTTCCAAGCAATAGAATTGTTTTATGCGTACAAACTAAAAAGCAGAGGAACCGAAGAAGAGATAGGAGATTGTTCAGGGATGAACTACGCCCCATTTCGAATTCAGTGAAGATGCATTTCCTATAGTGCCGCATTCGTGCATCATTGGCTGCAAGGTTTCTTCTTGAATTGCAACCAGAAACCCCTTCACCGCTACAAAGATCTTCGCCAGGGCCTAAACATCATAATGAACTTTGAGTTTCGTTCACATAAACTACACAAATCATCCAGCTTCTTATTCACAAAAGAGCTGGAAAATTTTGAGGTAAATACTCAAAAATCTGATTCTGCTTCTGCAGCAAAAAATGACTTATTCAAGTGGAAGATTCTGTCGTGTCTACTTATCTATACAGTGGACTATGAATCTCTTTATTCAGTCCACAACATTTTGAGCAGTGTTGATTGAACCATTTTTCTAGTAACTTTGTTGGGCATTGCACCATTTTAGTGCAATAAACTTGTCATGTTGCATATAATAAGAGTAGATAATCATGTTTATTGTATAATTTACCGTTCAAAGGACAACTTTATAAAATAAATAATAATAATAATTGAAAAAAAAAAAGAAAGTCTTTGGTGCGATCTGACAGAAGAACCTTAAAATAAGACAGAGGATGGCAAGTGCTCATCACTATGTGTAAGAAAAGAATGACAAGGCGACACAAATATTGCTTTTCAACTCGTGCTGATAACTCCATGGGATCGGCCTCCCCCAAGAAAGTGAACAACTGGACTTGGAACCTTTGTTTAGCAGCTTAACCATGTCTCTGGCGAAGGGAGACCTACTAAAAGGGTGTCTTCAGTACACTTGGCCTCTAAACTGTAGGGTAGGGTATAGGAAAGAATCATATACATGGCGAACATGCCCACTTTTGGCTTTGTCGTTCACTAATCCAGTCCATCTACTAATTAACGAGTGATCAAACACTCGAAAAAACAAATTGTATTAGCAAACCACTTGGACGGCCATGTACGAGTAATTTTGAGTAGAAGGACGGAAAGCAAAAAGATCAAAGGCCTACGAGACATCATTTTCTTGTCTCTCGTTTTACCTTTTCGTTCTTGTTCTTTGGGTCTACTGCGTTTCTTCTATCCTCTCTTGCCAAAAAATATAAAAAATAAAAAAAAATGAGCTAATTCAATGAAAATATGTGCACATTCTATAATCACCTTGATGGCAAACTTGAAAAAATAAATTAAATTTAAGATAACAATTAATTTTTTTTATATTTTAATTAATAATTAGTTTAACATTATAGAATTTAAAATTTTATTTTTATTAAAAAAATAAAATAATTCCTCTCTCTCTCTCTCTCTCTCTCTCCTCTTGTGAACTATTTGAGTGAAGTTACTTTTATTAATTAAAATATTTATTGATTTAGTTTAAATCAATACAAACAATATTTTTATAACTTTTATATAATTATAAATATATAAAATTTTAATTTAATTTTTAAAGTAAAATGACAGTAATTTTATGTCAATTAAATATTTTTAAAAATATCAATTAATTAAAAAAATCAAGAATAAATTATAAAAAATTTCTTAAAGAATATCTTTATGTTTGTTTTTTTTTTGGGCACTTTTAGTGTGAGTCATTCTATTGAATTATTGAGAGGCATGGGGATGAGACGGTGACTCTGTCAATTATTCCGCTGCGCTGAGACCCACCGATATACTGTGATGGTGGGCGGGCAAGACACTCCGTGTAACTTTAGACAACACTCTTCGCTACCAGACAACCACCGTGCGACCAGCCTATTATTTATTTATTTATTTATTTTTTCTTCAATCTATATAACCTACACTCACACTTCATCTTATTTGATTTTATTATATATTAAATTAGATATAAAATTTAATTATTTTATTTTTAATAAATTTTTTTAATCAATTTAAATTTATATTTTCTTCTTATCATATTATTTATTTTTATTTAATTATATATTTTTATTATTAAAATATTTATTAATTTACACTAAATATATTCAAACTAATACAAAATTCACTCTCATAATTTTTTATGATTATAAATTTATAAATTTTATAATATTTAATAAAAATATCACTCTCTTTCAAAATTAGTCTAACTCCAAATCATTAACTATATACGTTAATTATGAAAAAAATTAAATTAAATTTTTTGTTAATGATAAAATACCATTATATATATATATATATATATATAACATTAAAATAACAGACTACCTATAAACAATATTGTCAGATACACCAAGCTATCCAAAATCATTGAGGCAAGTTGTAAAGAAATTGAAATCAAAATGGAAATTGAGATCCAATTAAAGAGAAATAAGACGAGTGGGAGCATTGAAGAAAAGGGTTTGCGTGCCACCAGAGGAAATCAAGAGGAGAGATTGATGGCGTGAGGTGGAAGAGAGGATAGGCTTAGTCTTTCACCTGGAATCCAATCTCCCCAGACCCAACCTCCCATAATCCCATGCTACTGCAACAACACCAGAAAAATAAAATAAAATAAAAAATCTTAAATTTAATTGAATTTGGTTAGTAAATTTTTTTCTCGTTATTCTTTTTTTATTATACACTAAATTATGCATTATTTAAAATATTATTTAATTAGTTTTTTTAAGTTAATCTAAATTTTTCTTTTTTTTTTTTTAATTCTTCGGACATCTAATTTTGATCACTATTTTTAATTGAAATATTTGTTGAATTATTTTAAACATGTTTACACTAATATAGACACTAGTCTTATAATTTTTTATATAATTATAAATATATAATTTAGTAATTATAATTTTATTTTTTTATAAATTTATATTAAATTAATCTTAAAAAAAAAAAAAAGAGAGTTATCAGCTTATTAGAAAAGTCAATAATAATAGATGCTCAGAAAGTCCTTGACATCTTCGTTCCTTATTTTTTCGTATTCATGTACCAACAAGCTATGAAGACCCCCAAACGCTCTTTTCCTTTTCTATTCAATTATCGACAGTCGTGCGGATGGAACAGTGACCAGTGACTTTACACAGACAAACGCGATGGAACCCGATGAATTCATAATTTCTTTTTTTTTTTAAAAAAAAAAATAATAATAATTAAAAAGTAACAATAAAAATAAAATTTTAAATTTAAATTTAATAGAGATTAGTTACGTAAATTGTTTTTTATCATTTTGTTTTATTATATATTAAGTTAGGTATAAGACCTTGTTTTTTTTTTTTATTAGAAAGACTCCAACACATTTTTTTTTAAGTATCTTTTTCAATTATAGTTGTGATTCCTTTTTACTTAATTATTGATGGTGGCAGGGGATGGGGCGGCGACCATCTCAATTATTCCACTCATCTGGGACCCACTCACATGATATTAATGGTGGGCGTGCAAGGCATCCCCCGTAACTTCAGGCAACACTCTTGACTACCAGACAAATGCATAAAAAAAAATAATAATAAATTTTATAATGCGATGGGTCACACTTTTTTTCTTTAATATCTTTTTTCAATTATAGTGAGATAAAATTAGCTTTTTTAACTTCTAAACCCAACTTTATATGTTCTCTGTAATTACCGAATAGCTACCCTCCCCCCCTCCCTCCAACTTCAACTTTCTGATTTTTGTACACAAATAATTAATTTTGTATTCTCGTTCTTTTCTCTTTTACTTTATTACTTTTTCTTTCTAATTTTATATTATTATTTTGTATCACTCTAATTTTAATGTATAAAAAGAATAATTTGTCAGTCAGTTTTAAATTAAATATTTTTCTGAAAATAATTTAGTATTAAATTCACATATTTAAGATAGTCATTTTTATTAATGGAACAACATTATGGGACCACAGTGCAACTGGAAATCTCTTCTTTCTCTATGAAGTCTATGTTCGATAGTCTTTTGTGCTCCCACTTTTCTATTGCTCTTTAAGAACTCGATTAGCAAAAATAAAAATTTGTGGGCCAAAGAAAAAGTTCAATCAAACTTCAGGAACCAATTATAATATTTTTGCCGGCAAAGTTACCATAGGTTCCACTGTCACAGTGGACCATCGATTTGGTCATCCCTCTCTAATGGGTCAGGGGCATGCTCGCATTGCTTTTAGAAGCTGTCTATTTTACGTCTCTGATTGATTTTCGTGCTCGTGGGGTCTGTTTGCTATTTTTTAGAATCTAACATGAATGATAGCTTTGCATCAATTTTAACGAATAAATCATATCATTTATTATTATTATTATTATTATTATTATTATTATTATTAT